>CM021105.1:39914741-39938673 GCA_007115665.2 Sequoiadendron giganteum
TGAGTGTGAACAGGTTCTCGTAGTATGGTGGTATACACCACACAAACGTACCTCAACCAAAAGGCTCCCACGGTATGGTGGTAAAGGTATGAACAAGGGAGATCTACCAAGTCCTTTAACAGAGGTTCAAGCCAACAAGTTAGGGCACATTTTCCAACATGCTTCATGTTCATGTACCTACAAATCTCATATTTTGGATCTAGACCTACAGTAAATCTACAAAAGAATTTTTTGGATGGCAATATGGGGGTTTGCCTCAATCAAACCTCTATTTTTGTAATTAAACCTTAACAAAAATCCAACGATATAATGAAATGAAATGTGTGTGAGCCCTAACCTTATGTGCATCTAAGTTTTTTATGACCTAAATGTAAAGAAACCCTACTAAAGTGTGTTAGAGTGTAATTTCCTATATGACAATGATAAGATCCAATTAGGGAGAATTCAAAACACCCTAAGTAAATCTGAAAATACAATGATACCTTGGTTTAGGTTAAAAATAAGATGAAGTTTGAAGATAGGAGCACCAAGGAAATAATTCATTAGGTAGAGGGAAATGGACAAATGCATCTCCCAATCCTAGAATCTATTATGCTCTTCCATAAACCCAACCTTCAATCATGTGATAAATCTTGATCAAATCTACAAATGGGCTTGAAGACCTACAATCTATGGTAATGTTGCTCCAAGACTTTTAATTTTTCTTGCTTGAATGTTATCTCTTATGTTCTAGTTTTGAGTTGATAAAAAGACTAGGCATTTATAGGAATTTCTCAAATTTCACAACAATTAGTCTTGATAGAAAACATTTACAATTAAAATTTTGAATGTTAAAATGTCACGAACAATCTATTAAAATTTGGGTCTCAACTAAAAAGGGGGACCCAGTCACTTTTGGGTGAATGGGTCCTGGCCCAAATTTCTAGGACACACTTGATCGAAGGTAGTTTAATGATTGGTTGCATTTTTTGAATGTGTGTTTCATTGTCAAAAGGCGATAAAAATAGGCCTTAGAATGCATAATAAAGGGAATTAGGGACTACTTAGGAGGGTTTAAAATGCATAAATGCAAGGATCACTAAAATAGGTTCAAACTACGCATGAAATTATAAGTGAATACAATTTTCTATGCTACACATATAATATATGTTTATATGTACTTTAAGTTTATATGTATGTTTATACATACATTATAAATGTGTGTATGGGTTTTTTTTATATTATATTAAAAATTCACATTATGTATAATATGTACCTATAATATGTCATTTTCTATATGCAAAAAATTATATACCATAATAAATTAATATATTATGTAATATATGTTTATATGCAGTTTATGTCATATTTTTATTATGTTTATTTATAATATGTAGGTATATTATATTATATATTCATTATATTATATTGTATAATATTATATTATATTATATTATATTATATAACATAGCTTGTACCTTCACTTTTAGGTTTAGCATACTAATATACATTATCTATGTTTTTATTATATTCAATTTTTAATTCTTCTCCCTTAGCCCACCTCCCTTGCCTTTTATTAGGCCTTATCTGAACTCCTATTCTATTTTTCCTTGCTTTTGATGATGGATCACTGAGTTTGATCCAAAACATCAATAGAAAAATATACAAAGTTTAGTCCAAAACATTACATTATAGCTTCATGTACTATGGAGAAATCATACCAACTAATGCATGTGTTTGATCAAGGTGCATATTCAAGAATCCTCCTTATTCTAAAGAAATTTGGTAGTGTGTCTTACTAGTATACAACCGATATTATATCATCTTGTATGCATAGTCTAGTTCTTATAAGACTTGGTTGGTGATATAGCCACCCAAGATTAATAAATTCCAAAAGAAAGCACAAAGAATATCTATATGATATAATAACTATATTATAATCAGAGGATGCAATTGATACAATTTATGTGATTTCTAATATGAGAACTACAAGTGGGTATATATAGGATACACCACCAAGTGATGTGAATGCGCAATTAATATGGGAAAATAAGATGGTGTAGGTGTGTGCAACATCTCCACCAAAATAGGAAAGTACAAATCACATTATGCAAGCACAAGATACCCAAGTAGATGCCCACTAAGAAATTGTATTGTATCATAGGATAAAATAATTAATTAAATGCAAAAAAAAATCATACACCAAAATCACCATAAGTAGCTTATATGGGTAGGATTGATGAAAAAATGTTTCCTAGAAAATATGTGGAAATGTTAGGAACCCATGTACAAAATTTTCCCTCAAGGAACTATGAAGGATAATACATCATGTGATGAAAGGTTTCCCCAAAAAAATAAGCCCATTGCCACCAAGAAAAGAGAGAGAAACCTTGTCCCTCCCCTTGCTCAAGTATAGATATAAAGGAGATTAATAGGTATCCTCTTGGAAGAAGTATCCTCCCATGTTAATACTATATGTTCAACTATGAATACTACTGTCAAAAGCTACCATAATTAAATTAGGAGTCCTTGGAATAACTAAAGAAAGTGATAATTGTGAGCCAAGTGTAAATTAATAAAGAAAAATAACCAAATATGAAGATACAATAGTTTTAATGGAAATATTATTGAAAAGGTTATGAAAAAAATTCAAGAAGGGACTAACAAAAAAAACCTAATAGATCTATAAATATATCATTAGAAGTTGTGGATGAATAAAAATTAGACTTAATAGAAGTAAGAAATGATGGATATAAAATGTCAACACAAGTCTCTAGAACCTTATTTGATTAAAGGAATTGGAGTTTTAGGTGGTCATATTATATCTACTAAAAATTATCCTCACTAGATACCAAATTTTAAACATTAGTTGATGGAAAATTAAGAGAAAATATGAGAACATGTACAACCTAAACTAATCATCTACCTCCCCAACTATAATTATGGCACTACTGACTGAGTACCTTCTTTAAACAATACACATATAAAACATTATGAATCATATTATTAAGTGGGAGCTCCAGTTCATAGGCCACTTCATCAATCTGCTTCATAATTTTATATGGTCCATAGTATTGAGGTTGAACTACTCAACTCCTCTCTTCTTAATAGAAGTCTTAGCAAATCCATATGGTTGTAATCTTGGGAAGATTAAATACCCCACCTCAAATTATCTAATTTTATCTTCCTATCTACATAAATTATCTTATGTTGGTTTTATTCTCATTGTATATTATCCCTCATTTCCCTCAATATCCCTTGATTGTGACCCATCAAGTCACTTATTGCTAGTACCCTACTATTTGAAAGTAGTAAATCGATAAAATATAGTGCATTATTGTAACCATATAGAGCCCCATAAGGTGTCATCCCAATCGACATGTGTTGTGAGTTATTGTAGTCGTATTCACCCAAGTACAACCATTTGATCCATGTAGACTATTGGTTTGACACATAGTTCCTCAAGTACCCCTTGATCCACTTATTTAGTATCTTTGTTTATCCATCAGTTTCAGGATGGTAGCTAGAATTATGTGATTTCTATAGCTACCAAGAAAAATATTTATTTCCAAAATTAACTAAGAAATATGTTGTCCTTGTCACTAACAAAGTTCTTGGGCAAGCCACATAATCTAAAGATCGCCTTGAAGAATATTATTGCTACCTAAGGTGCCCTAAAATTTGAATAAATAGCAATAAAATGTGCATGCTTTTTCAATCTCTCAACAACAACATAAATGTAGTCTCTACCTTGCATTGTAGGTAATCCTGTGATGAAGTCCATGGATAAGATTTCCAATTTTTACTCAAGATTTGGTAGTGGTTGAAGTAGGTCTTCTAAAAAAATATGTTATCTCTTTTTTTGTTGGTAGGTAAAGCATTATATAAAATTATTATGGACATTATCCTTCAATCCCTTCCATGAAAGCCTTTCACAGATCTACCTATATGTTTTTTAAATACCCTTGATGTCTTATTGTTGGATTGTCATGAAATTATTTCAAAACCTTCTCCTTGACCTTAGACTTTGGCACCAAAAGGATTTTTTTTGTGAGGACAACCCTTCCATCACCTCATACACATCATCTTTCATAACCTCCTCAAGGATTTTAGCAATAAATTTATTCTTGTCATACTCAAAAATTATAGAAGTCTTCCAATAAATGGAAAGGAAAAATAATGAGCATAAAGTAGGCTTTCTAGAAAGTGCATCAACTACCACATTCCTTTTCCTTTCATGTACTATATTTGAAAATCATAATCCTACACCTTGCTTGCCCATTTTTTTTTGGTGATCATTTAATAAAAAAGAATAAAAAATAACCTTAGACTATTATGATAAATCTTCACAAAAACATTCCCATAAAATAAGTATTGTCAAAACTTCTTCAGTGTATGTATGATTTCCAACATTTTCTTAACATATATGGAGTGTCCCTTCTCTAAATTTCTTGTTTTTTCCTCTCAAAATTTATTAGGTGTCCTCTTTGGCTTAGGAGAGCTCCAATGCCCTCTCCAAAAGCATCACATTCAACAACAAAGGTAATGAAAAATTAGGAATGAAAACTATAGGGCATGAACATATTACCTCCTTCAACTTATTAAAATTATTTTAAGGACCCCCAGACAATAAAAAGTCTCCCTTTTCTATCATATCATTCAAGGGAGCAACCAATTGAGATAATACCTTCATAAATATCACATAACAAAAAAAAAAATCCAAGAAACCCTTTAAGTTAAGTTAGGGTGATAGGTGGAGGACAATCAAAGATCCCCTACATCTTATATTGATCTACCTAAATACCCTTGGAACTTATGAAATAACCCAACTACATGATCTCAAGTAATCCAAACTCATATTTAGATAACTTATCATAGAAGGATTAATGATCCAAAATCCCCAAAATTGTGTCTAGGTGTTATATGAGTTCCTTCTAAGTCTTGTTGTAGATCAATATATCATCAAGGAACCATAAAAAAATCTAAGAAGCTTATTGGATACCTATTTCATGCAATATTGGAATGTAGATGGAGCATTGTTGAGTTTGAAATTCATGATCAAAAACTCAAAATATCCATAGTAACACTAGAAGGTTGTCTTCTCTACATCTTTATCTCTCATGTGGATTTGATGGTATCTTGATCTCAAATCAATCTTGGTAAAGTACACATCTCTATGTAATTCATCTAGGACTCCATCTATCCCTAGAAGAACATATATATCCTTGATGGTCTTATTGCTCGAGGATCTATAGTCAATACATTTCATCATGGTGTCATCCTTCTTCATAAGAACAATTGAAGATGCAAGTGGACTAAACCTAGGTATTATGAATCACATGTTAAGAAATTTTATAGCCTTATCTATCTCATCTTTATACCCTCTTGGATGATGGTATAGTGTAGTGATAATATTATTATCACATTTTTCTATCTTTATAGCATGTTGAAACCTTTATTTTTTGTGGTAGACCTAGAAACAAGGTACTAAATATTAATCAATGAATGTCTATAATTTTCTAAATATCAACATGATGAATACATTTTTTCCTAATGGGAGCTTTGTGGGAAGAATAAAATAATTTCTTACCCTTGTTACTGTAAGTAAGTTAAGGTATCGGAACAACTTCCTACACTAACCTTGAGAGGAGAATAGTGCAAAAAATTGATAGATCTTTAACAATTACAAATACTTAAATAGAAATAAAAACAAGTATCATGCATACCAAAACATAATGATTTATGTGGGGAAAACCCTTTAGGGTGAAAAACCATACACTCCAAAATCTACTTAATATATTATTCAGAAATCAAAAGATTACAATATACTTGCAGAGAAAACTTCTCATGGGAGTATTACCACAAGAGATCAAGAGACACCATGACTGCAATCAAACTCTTAGAATACACCACTATCTACATACATCCCACCCACTTATAACAGGATTTTTAGAACCTTCTAGAATTAGGATTTTACAAGATTATTTTTCATTTGACATGTTCACAAAAAAACCTTGATGTGTCAGCAGGAAAAAAACCTTGATGTGTCAATAGGAAAAAAATCTTGATGTGTCAGCGGGAAAAAAAACTTGATGTGTCAGTGGAAAAAAAAACCTTGACGTGTTAGCAAAAAAAATAAAATTGGCGCATTTCCCTGAACCAGACATCTTGTTACGAGTGTACAATATTCGCATGATCAATCGTCAAATAACAACATACATCCTATTAATAAATCGTATATGATTGCAAGGTTGAGACACATTTTCCCAACAAATCTCCCACTTGTCAAACACCTTGTAAGGACAATGGAAGGGTGTCACCATCATCTCTAATTGTTAGGAGTCAAAAGACCCATAGTCTCTGAACACCATTTGAACTTCTTTGTGCTCGTAGACTTAGTTAAAGAATCAGAAACATTCATCAAAGTCTCTACTTTAACCAGCTTCACCCTACCATCTTCGACCATACCTCTAACAAAATGATATTGTACATCAATTTTCTTGGTCCTGGCATGAAACATTGGGTTCCTAATTAGACATATCACACTTTGAATGTCACAATAAATTATCAATACACCTTGTTTTATTTCAATATTTGAACACAATATCTTAAGCCAAATGGCTTCTTTAGAAGCATGAGTAGTTTTCATATACTTTGCTTCAATAGTGGAAAAAGCAACCACAACCTATCACTTACTCATCTAGATAATTACACACCAAATAAAGTAAACACATAAGCACTAGTGAATCTTATGCTATCAACATCACCTTCCCAATATGAATCCACATAACCATGAATATCAAAGGAAATCTCGTCTTCGGGCATATTACTATGATAACATAAGGAATAATCTGAGGTACCCCTCAAATACCTAAAGACTCTTTTAACTACATCCCAATGAACTCTACCAAGATTGGACATATATCTAGAAAGAAATCCCACTACTTGGGAAACGTTTGGTCTAGTACAAGCCATAGCATACATCAAACTCTAATGTCACTCTGGTAAGGCACTATTCTCATGTCTTCCATCTCCGATGAAGATGTTGGACAATCTAAAATAGATAAAAAAAAAATTAACTAAAATAGGAACACACAATGGTCTACATTCCTTCATATCAAACCTCTATAAAATTAAGTTGACATACGTGCTTTGGCAAAACCATAGCTTTTTTATCACTCTATCTGTTTTAATTTCCATCCCAAGAATGTGTTTAGCTACACCAAGATCTTCATTTCAAATTTAGCAAAAAGTTGATATTTTAGTTCTAAAATCATACCTTTCCCTCTACCAATAAATAAAATATCATCAACATATAATGCAATAAATATAAAATGATCACCATCAATTTTATGATAAACACAATGATCTGATTTAGAATGCTCGAATCCAAGACTCAACACATATGTATCAAATTTATGGTATCACATCCTAGGAATTTTTTTTAATCCATACAAAAATTTCTTCAATTCGCAAACCAACTTACTTTTACCTTTCACCATGTAGTGCTTTGGCTATGTCATATAAATATCTTCCTCCAAATCACCATGAAGGAAAGTAGTTTTCACATCCATTTTCTCAACCTCTAAATCATAAGCAGTAGCCATAGAAAGCAAAAATCTAATGGATGTCAATTTTACAATAAGAGAAAATATCTCACCATAATCAACACCCTCAACTTGAGAGTAACCCTTCGCAACCAACCTTTCTTTGTACTTCTCAATAACTCCATTGAACCAATATTCTTCTTGAACACCCATTTACAACCAATAGGTTTTCATCCTTTAGGAAATAGTACTCATGTATCATTCTTTCTCAAAGATTTCATTTGTTCATCCATATCAATCTTCCAAGCTTCTACATCATTCATACCTAGTGCATTTTCTACAGATTTAGGTTCATCCATGTTAGTATTCAAGGAAAAAATACATCTGCCAATCATTAGGTGAATACCTTTCAAGTGGTTTTCTATTCCTTGTAGACCTACGAACAAGATGATTTCGAGGTTCTTCCTCCTCTTTTGAAGATCCATAGCTAGATGAGTTCTCCTCAACTTCTTGTCTATCCTTGGGCCTCAATTCAACTTTCTCAGGTGTAGAAGGAAATTGATTTATATCTTCCTATTTAATTAGTTCTAGCTGCAATGTAATAGAAGAAGGTTTAGTTTCTCTAAAATTAACACTTATACTATGTATTACCTTTTGTGCAACAGGATCCCAAAGCTTGTATTGTTTCACACCATAACTATATCCGATGAAGATACATTTCACAACCTTGTTCTCCAACTTTATGCACTTCTCCTTTGGCACATGTGCATATGAAGATGTCTTAATGAAGGCTTGTGACCCGACTATACTTATATAGGAATCTTATCAAGAAGATCTAATGTAGGATACTTGTTAATCAGGTAACAATTAGTGGCAACAGCTTCATCCCAAAACCTTTCTTCTAGGCCAGCACCACTCGACATGCTCCTAGCCTTCTCCATTATTTTCTTGTTCATTCTTTCTGCAACTCCATTCTATTATGGAGGATACGAATTTGTCTTATGTCTATGAATACCATAATATTTATACAATCTATGAAAATCATTAGAGAAAAATTCACCGCCATTATCAATCCTTGAACATTTTGTTTTCTTTCTTGTCTGCAACTCAACCATTTCTTTAAATTTTGTAAATCAACTAAAAACTTCTGATTTACTCTTTACAAAATATACCCATGTCCTTCTACTGTAATCGTCAATAAATGAAACATAATATATGGATTTACCAATTGAAAGAACATCTACAAGACCAAATACATCATAATGAATAAGATCCAATACACCACAAGATTTATCATAACTCAAATAAAACTAAATGTGGTTTTGTTGTCCATAAATTTAATGCTCACATAAATTGAACTCAAGATTACAATCAAATAAACCTTCAACAAGGCTTTTATTTTTCAAGTTCCTTAGATCCTTTTCTCCAATGTGGCCAAGTCTCTATTGCCATAACATAGTTTTCTCTACAGGTAGCTTAGTCTCAAAAGAAAGAGAACCCTTGGGTACCAAAAATCAATGACCATTTATTGAATGTGAAACCCTCACTTCTTCTACAAACTTTCTTTTCATAGAAGTACTATTGCACTCAACAATGCATGCATCAATCTTATACAATGTCCCATATCTAACACCTCTATAAATCACCATAGAACCTCTAACAATATTGCATCTTGCATCATAAAACACTACCTACACACCTGCATCTAGTAGTTTTTTCACAGATAACAATTTTTGTGCCAATCCAAGGATATGCAACACACCATTAATCCTTCTTGTTCTACCATCAGGAAACCTGATTTTAGCTTTACCATGGCCAATAATTTCTAAATGATAATCATCACTCAAGTACACCTTACCTCCATCAAATTCGTCCTATTCACGAAACCAAACTCTATTAAAGGTCATATAAAAAGATGCACCTGAGTCAATTAACCATGCACCATTACTTGCATGAGTTGCCAAAACTGCAATGAATGTGTCACCATCTTCCTTCTCAAACTCGAAATTAGAATAAAATTTCTTATTTTTCTTCTTCTTTTCTTCTTTGCATTCCATACGAACATGTCCAAGCTTACCGCAATTCCAACAAATAACTTTGGACTTTCCAGGAGATTTAGATCTCCCCTTGGACTTGGATTTGTCACACTTCTCATTCTTCTTCCCTTTTTCCTTAGGTCTTCCATCATCATTTAGTGCCCCCTTGGTAATGATGGATACCTTCCTCATCTCTTCATAAAGCAAAGAACCCACCACATAATTTGTCTTCAATATAATAGAAGTACTCCCAATAGCCATAACAAGAGAATCCCACGAATTAGGCAAAGAACAAAGAAAGATCTAACATTTCTCCTCCTCATCCATTCTAACACCTGTAATTAGGGAAAATCAGATATAAAAGTAGAATAAAAAGATATCAAAACCCTAATTAGCACAATAGAGTACAAGCAAGCATGAAAATCAAAAGAACATGCAAATGCAAACCAATCTCCAAGCTTGAATTGATTTATCTCCATTGCTCTTCTCCACCTGCATGAGAATGCATGATATTGAAGGTTTGAATGATTTGATATGTTGATTGCTCATTTTCGAAGAATTATGATAACATGAATATAATAAAAGAAAAATAGATAGATAGATAGATAAGAAGAAATTTTGGCAAAGTAAGGATGCTGAAAGAGGATTCTCCTAAATGACCTGTGAAAGGATTGATTTATAGGAGAAGGCTGACTTGATTCGATGGCCAAGATTAAAAGTCAAATTTGTGATATGTGTGGCTAGGATTAAAAGTTTATTTTAGTGTCTATGACGCACATTAAGTGGATTATGGAATGAGACTAAAATTAAGATGTGAGGAAATAAGTGAGATTCTTTTATTCATTTTGGAAGAAAAGATGCTTATGATGCACAATGAATGGGGGTAAAAATAGGATGTGAGTGAGAATCTCATAATTTAAATAATAAAATTATTTGAATTATGTGTGCATGTGAAGAGTTGTAGTCATGTGACACATGTTGCAATGTGGTAAAAGTGAGAGATTAATTCAAATATTTCATTTGAATTATTTTGAGACATGTGAAGGGGAATTAATTAAATAAATGAGATTTATTTAATTAATTGGGAAGGTGATTAAGTGGAATAAATGGGATAAATGGGATAACATAATGACCTAGGATAAAATATTACAAAACGTCTTACAAGGTCATGCATCGACTAGGTAATATTATGATATGGACAATTTTGGGTGTCTACATTTTTCCCCTCTTTGAGATGATGTTCGAGATGGTGAAATTTATGTCGAGTAACATCATTTCAAAGAAGCTAAGGTATGGATAGATGAAAAAAAGATGATGCCCCAACCACTTGAAGAAGTGAGGAGTATGATGAATGAAGGAAAGGGATGATAGAAGAATATGATGATGCAAAAGATATGAAGAAATGGGATGATGATATAGGATATGATAATGATGATGATGCCCCCTCGAGAGGATAGGCAGGTTGCATAAACACGGATATTCTCTCGAAATGAATGAAATGATAAAGGAGGGATAAGATGAATGATACAAGATAAGAAGTAGATGAAAAAGAAAAATGACACGTTATGCTGCAATAAAGTGAGCAATCATATGTTTGATATAGCACTAGACATTATGCACCAAGGTATAAGGACCAAGGTGACGATGTGTCTCGTGCCCCAGCATAATACAACCTTGTCTAGATACAAGATATGAATATTAGCTAGGAGTGATTCAGATTTGATGCAAATGCCAATTGAAATGATAAAACACACAAGCAAGCAAGCATGCACAAATGATACAAAAACAAACAAGGTATTGCCCCTGTCAAGTTGTAAACCGATGATTAATTGATTGACTGATGATGATGATAGTGTTGTCATTGTGGGGAACGATATATCCCTAGATCAACACAAGGATAATTGATTGATTGATTGATGATGATGATAGTGTTGTCATTGCGGGGAACGATATATCCCTAGATCAACACAAGGATGATTGACTGATTGATTGGGTTTACAACAAGATTAGGATCAAGACCAAAGGATGTGATTGGATAATTTGGCAAGATTGATTAGCTTCATTGGTATGGATTAAGGATTGACTTGCATTTGGATTATTGCTTGGAAGGATTGAAGATGCTTGATTTGAAGATTTGGATGATGATTGTTGAATTAAATTAAGGAATAATTTACTTGGAATGATTTTGATTGATTGGATTGATGAAGAAATGATTTGATTTGATGGTAATGATTAGATTGATTAGAAGAATGGGTTTGATTAGAAGAAGTGATGTGATTGATTAGAAGAATGGATTTGATTAGAAGAAGCGATGTGATTAGATAATTTGATGAAAAAATTGATTTGAAGAAGTTGACTTGATGCGTTGAAGTGATTTGGTTTGATTTTATTGCTTGGATTCTTGAAATGTTTTGATTTTTTGGATTTTTGAAATGTTTTGATTTATTTTTTTTAGATTTTTTCAAAATGTTTTGATTTTTTTGGATTTTCGAAATGTTTTGAGATGTCAATGGATGACAATTTGGGTAGCCTTTGTGCTAGATACCAATGACAAGGGAAAACCAAGTCTAGGTGCAAGGATATAGATGTGATTGATGGATGAAAGGGTGGGTGATAGGATAAGGGACAAAAGGCTCATGATATATGGATGGATAAAAAATGACAAGATGTATGCATGATAAGAGGGCAGGGATGTGATCTCCAAAGACTATGTCGCATAGGAATAACATGCCCCATTCTAGGTACAATACTTAGGATTATTCATGACAAAGCTTATGACACTAGGATAATGGTAGACTTGTTTGGAAGGATGAGGTATATCAAAAGATATCCAAAGCATGTTTCAACATTTTGCCCCATATTTTTATCAAGATCAAAAAGAGGAAGAGAGGATGAATGGACTCAATATGATAAGTATATGGGTATGATAGATAAATATGGTAGGTAGGATGGACATGATATGATAAGAAATGACATGATAGGATAGATAGTGTAGATGAGACAAAGTGCCCCCAAGTGTAAGTGACATAGAAGATCAACCTACACATGATGCCTGTTTTTCAGGTTTTCATCATGGTACTTATCCAGGGCACATGTTTACCAGGTTTTCATCATGGTACTTATCCAGGGCACCTATTTACCAGGTTTTCACCATTGGACGAAGGGATTTCTCTTTTCTTTTCTTTTCTTTTGATTTTTTTACTTTTATGATTTTTGGATACGAGAAGGGGAATATGGATAGGAGGGACTCAAGTTTCTAGTTCCATGAAAGATGATAGTCCCACTAGAGATGGATGTCATCGCATGGACCATGTCAAATGTCATTATGCTCATAGATGTTGGTAAGGGATGACATGAAAGGGAGATGGAGTAGGTAGATGATGGATTATTGATGTGGATTATGGAGGGATTGGTGGATTATAATGTGGATTATGTAGGGAAGATGAATGAGAGGCTTAGCCAAAAGCATGGACCATAGGAAGGTGATGGGGGGGATATGTAGGATAATGAGTGAAGGGTGAGGAGATGGAGGTATGTGGAATTGTTGTGAAATTGAAGGGAACCATGACCAATGGTTGCACACAGTGTGATAAACGTTGAAGTTTTTGATGTGGAGGGGGTGCAGGAAGCAATGGAGATGTTTTCTTAGGAGATGGGTGATGAAGTGCTTTAGGTACCCACATAGACTTAGTATTTTTATGACTTTTATTTTGCTTGTGGGATGGAATATGAGATTCTTGAAGAGAGTGGGAATGTGAGGTGGAAGTGGATGATTGGGATTTTTGTGATGTAGATGCCTCGTTTGACTTGTTTTCTTTTTTCTTAGGTACCCAAACCATTTTGTTTTTACACTTTTCTTTTGAAGGTATAGGATTATATTTCTTTTTGGATGGATTTTTCTTTGATTCTTTGATTTTGTGTCCTAGGGCATCAGGACCCTTCATATTTTTTCCTTTATAGATAGAGGCATCAATTTTTTTGCTTTTGAATCCCATGGGTATGGTGGAATGAGTGGAAGCTTCATGTTTAGACAATGTGTGCATTGATTCGTCATGATTAAGATTTTTAGAGGATTTATGGATAGGTGGATAAGGAGATTGGATAATGGGGATATTAGGTGTTGGGAGTACTGGAGGTAGATTAGATGGAGGGTTATTAGGAGTTGGAAGCAATGGTGGAAAAGTTGATGGTAGAAGATGTACAGTCACATACTTTTGACATTTGTAAGTTGATGGAGGAGGGATGGAAACATATGTTTTAGGCATATGATAGGATTTATGGTGGAAAGAGGACTTATGATAGATGGAGGAAGTACCACATCTTTATATTGGTGTCCTTGGGGTGTATATCCAAGGCCATAAGAGCGTGGAGGGACCTTGACATGGATGGGCTCCAAAACACCTTGTTCATGAAGGCCTAAACCTTTACCTTGATAGTTCATGTTCTGAAGCATGGGATGGATAATGGGACTAGGTGTGTTTTGGACACTAGACTTGAGTTCATTATTTGATGAAGGTGAAGTGGATAAAGGTTGTTTTTGGTCTAAGGAGGAACATTCATGAATAAAGATGGATAGACCAATAGGACATGTCGATGGATTTGAAATGGGGTTGATAGTGGATGTGGAAGGATCATTAGAATCTTGATTATGTTCATTTAGATCCACACTATTGGTTTGATCTTCTATATTTACTTGGGAGGCATGTGTCTCATCATGACAAGTGGATAATGAGGGATCATGGATAGGACTAGGTAGAAGGTCTATAGGAGAAATGGAGGTTTCTTTCTCATGGATAAGTGAAGTGGTAGGCTCTTGACCATGGAATGCATAGAGTTGGCTAAGAGGGTCATCATGGCCTTCTTGATCATAGTTAGGATATAGATCATAGAGGGAAGCTTCATCCTGAATATGATCAAGTATGTTATGAGTGGGATCATTAGAAGGGTCTAGATCTTGATTAGAATGAGAGGTTAATGTTTCCTCATGCTTAGGATAATGCTCTTAACATAGCTCTTGGATTTGAGTGGAAATGGAAGTGGAAGGCTCTAGAAGAGGCTTGGTATGATTTTTATGATCAATAGGTTGTGGACCACATGATGGAGTTGGAAGAATAGGCATGGAATTTAAAGGTTCGTTGGTAAGCTCATTAATGGGTGCTTGACATTGGGATGGTCTATTCTGTGCTAGTAGTCTTTGGAGAAAACCATTCAAGGATTCTTTGGTTGATGGATTAGAGCTTGAGAAGTTGGATGGTGATGTTGGTGTAGGACTAGTGTGCTTTGAAATAGGTATTTTATTAGATGGTGATGGAGGACTAGTAGGTGGAATGGTGTATGATTCCAAACTTATGGTGGTATTTCCCTTTTCAAAAGTATCATTAAGGTGACCTGAGATTTCTACAAAGTTTTCATCATCACTAAGATCTACAAAATTCTCATCATCACTAGGAGCAAAGTTTGACCCACCTTAGAGGATATATGGTTTTGGATTATCTTCATGATTAGGTGAAGGGGCTCCTCGAAGTATGACCTTGGGCTTGTGACTAAGATCATTAAGGATTAGGACCATTTTAGCAAGTGTTTCCTTAGGATTAGGGTGATGATGATGATGTGGGATGATTAGAATGATATGTCAATTTGAAAACAAATGATTACATATGTACACACGTGAATCACACATGCAAGACACATAAGCAAGTTTGAATTTGAAATTATGAATGTGATGATTAAGCACACACTTGAAGAAGACACATCAACAAGTCCTAGAACAAGTCAAGTAGGTATGGCCAATCAAGTCTTAAGCTAGGATGCATGAGGTTGACTAGGGATAATTTGAAAGAAAAATCTTGCCACACAGCCGGGAGAAAGGGGTAACCCACCCTTCACCTTCACTTCCCAAAAGTATAAAGTTCTTTGGGGCTTAGCCAAGAGTGACAAGATTTTAACTCCAAAAGAAGCGTGTCTTTCGATTCACACTTTGATTGAGGTTGTCCCTAGGGGTGATGAAATCCCCTAGCAGGCCTCCTATGAAAGGTATGACAAAAGTGAATCAAGTGAGGTGTTTTTGATTACACATGCACTTGATTCACACTCGCAATTGTTAATTTTCCTTTAGAAAATTGAAATGTGTAAAACAATTCAAACACTTGTTATTTTTAACCCAAAGTCAAAATGTGTGATTGAAAGACAGTGATTCTTTTTAAGCCCAATTTCAAAGTGTGATTGCAAACAAGATGTTCATTTTAAAGCTCCAAATTGAAGTGTCTTGCAAACAAGATTGATTGATCAAATGAGAGATAAAGATAATAGAATGAGTGCACCCGAAATTTTTCGCTTTCCAATTTGATGTGTGTGAATGGTATTGCTGCTACTATAGCTCCTTATGATCAGCTGCAAAATTAAAAAATGATATTAGAATGCAGCCAAAACAAAAAGTTCATCAGGAAATTTCAATTTTAGATACACGTTTTTATCATAACCAGATTAGATTTGATTATTTGAAGATGTTATTGATCTGAAAAATAAAAACTCAAAGAAAGAACCTTCACTAATTTTCTAAGAGCTTTCCAGAAATGTAAAGAACTCAGAAAAATTCTTTGTTTTGCACTAGAAATGTGGATTTGTGAAAAACATATAGAAAACAAAGATTTGATTATTTCGCATTATATGTGACTTCTAAATTAAAGCTGTAAAACCAAGACCGCCATTAAAATTTCACGGGCTTTTCAAAAATGTAAACATTTCTGAAATATTCATTGATTAGCGGCCAGAAAGTTAATTTTGTGAAAAAACATAAAATAGCAATAACTCCTAAAAAAATGGTGGTAACCCCTGAATTTCTTTACTCTAGTCTATTGAAATAATTATTAAGCTTTTGTGAAAATATAATAGAAAAATACACAGCCATCTAAAAGATATGATAAAATTTGTAAAACCTCTAGTTTCATCCAGAAACTGGTAAATTTGCAACAAAGAAAACAATAAAACCTGCAAAAAGCAAGCTAGATCAAATGATTCACATCAGGTTCACCAAATGTAATTAGGGAAAATCAGATATAAAAGTAGAATAAAAAGATATCAAAACCCTAATTAGCACAATAGAGTACAAGCAAGCATGAAAATCAAAAGAACATGCAAATGCAAACCAATCTCCAAACTTGAATTGATTTATCTTCATTGCTCTTATCCACCTACATGAGAATGCCTGATTTTGAAGGTTTGAATGATTTGATATGTTGATTCCTCATTTTTGCAGCATAATGATAAGATGAATATGATAGAAGAAAAATAGATAGATAGATAGATAAGAAGAAATTTTGGCAGAGTAAGGATGCTGAAAGAGAATTCTCCTAAATGACTTGTGAAAGGATTGATTTATAGGAGAAGGCTGATTTGATTCTATCGCCAATATTAAAAGTCAAATTTGTGATATGTGTGGCTAGGATTAAAATTTTATTTTAGTGTCTATGACACACATTAAGTGGATTATGGCATGAGACTAAAATTAAGATGTGAGGAAATAAGTGAAATTCTTTTATTTATTTTGGAAGAAAATATGCTTATGATGCACAATGAATGGGGGTAAAAATAGGATGTGAGTGGGAATCTCATAATTTAAATAATGAAATTATTTGAATTATGTGTGCATGTGAAGATTTGTAGTCATGTGACACATGTTGCAATGTGGTAAAAGTGAGAGATTAATTCAAATATTTAATTTGAATTATTTTGAGACATGTGAAGGGGAATTAATTAAATAAATGAGATTTATTTAATTAATTGGGAAGGTGGTTAAGTGGAATAAATGGGATAAGTGGGATAATGTAATAACCTAGGATAAAATATTACAAAATGTCTTACAAAGTCATGCATCGACTAGGTAATATTATGACATGGACTATTTTGGGTGTGGACAACTTTGATGATTAATCAAAGTGTGAATCGAAAGACACGCTTCTTTGAGAGTTAAAATCTTATCACTCTTGGCTAAGCCCCAAAGAACTTTATACCTTTGGGAAGTGAATGTGAAGGGTGGGTTACCCCTTTCTCCTGGCTGTGTGGCAAGATTTTTCTTTCAAATTATCCTTAGTCAACCTCATGTATCCTAGCTTAAGACCTAATTGGCCATACCCACTTGACTAGTTCTAAGACTTGTTGATGTGTCTTCTTCAAGTGTGTGCTTAATCATCACATTCATAATTTCAAATTCAAACTTGCTTATGTGTCTTGCGTGTGTGATTCATGTGTGTACATGTGTAATCATTTGTTTGAAAATTGTCATATCAAGCTATAAACACCAACACATAAACATATCATTCTAATCATCCTAATTATCATTTTTTGAATCACATTCAAATCAATTTCATCCTAATCAATCCAAGTGATCTAATCAAATCTTTCCACATCATCATCATCACCCTAATCCTAGTCAAGCAGTTGCTAAAATGGTCCTAATCCTTAACAATTCTAGTCACAAGCCCAAGCTCATACTTCAAGGAGCCCCTTTGCCTAATCATGAAGATAATCCAAAACCATATATCCTTCAAGGTGTTCCAAACTTTTCTCCTAGTGATGATGAGAACTTTGTAGATCTTAGTGATGATGAAAACTTTGTAGAAATCTTAGGTCACCTTAATGATACTTTTGACAAGGGAAATACCACCATAAGTTTGGAATCATACACCATTACATCTACTAGTCCTCCATCCCCATCTAATAAAATGCCTATCTCAAAGCACACTAGTCTTACACCAACACCACCATCCAACTTCTCAAGCTCTAATCCATCAACCAAAGAATCCTTTAACAATTTTCTCCAAAGACTACTAGCACGGAATAGACCATACCCATGTCAAGCACCCATTAATGAGCTTACCAACAAACCTTTGAATGCCATGTCTATTCTTCCAACTCCATCATGTGGTCCACAACTTATTGATCTTATATGTCTAAGTCAAATACCATCATGCCCTCATGTTGTTTATCATAAAGAGCATGCCAAGCCTCTTCTAGAGTCTTCCACTTCCATTTCCACTCAAACCCAAGAGCTATGTCAAGAGCATTATCCTAAGCATGAGGAAACATTAACTTCTCATTCTAATCCAAATCTATGCTTTTCTAATGATCCCACTCATAACATACTTGATCATATTCATGATGAAGCTTCCCTCTATGATCTAGATCCTACCTATGATCAAGAAGGCCATGATGACCCTCTTAGCCAACTCTATGCATTCCATGGTCAAGAGCCTACCACTTCACTTATCCATGAGAAAGAAACCTCCATTTCTCCTATAGACCCTCTAGCTAGTCCTATCCATAATCCCGCATTATCCACTTGTCATGATGAGACACATGCCTCCCAAGTAAATATAGAAGATCAAACCAATAGTGTGGATCTAAATGAACATAATCAAGATCCTAATGATCCTTCCACGTCCACTATCAACCCCATTTCAAATCCATCGACATGTCCTATTGGTCTATCCATATTTATTCATGAATGTTCCTCCTTAGACCAAAAACAACCTTTATCCACTTCACCTTCATCTAATAATGAACTCAAGTCTAGTGTCCAAAACACACCAAGTCCCATTATCCATCCCATGCTTCAGAACATGAACTATCAAGGCAAAGGTTTAGGCTTTCATGAACAAGGTGTTTTGGAGCCCATCCATGTCAAGGTCTCGCCACGCTCTTATGGACTTGGATATACACCCCAAGGACACCAATCTAAAGATGTTGGTACTTCCTCCATCCATCATAAGTTCTCTTTCCACCATAAATCTTATCATATTCCAAAAGCATATGTTGCCATCCCTCATCCTTCATCCTACAAATGTCAAAAGTATGTGACCGTACACCTTCCACCATCAAATTTGCCACCATTGCTTCCAACTCCTAATATCCATCCATCTAATCTACCTTCACTACTACTAACACCTAATATCCCCATTATCCAATCCCCTTATCCACCTATCCATAAATCCTCTAAAAATCCTAATCATGACCAATCAATGCACACATTGTCTAAACATGAAGCTTTCACTCATTCCACCATACCCATGGGATTCAAAAGCAAACTTTTTGATGCCTCTATCTATAAATCAAAAAATATGAAGGGTCCCCATGCCCTAGATTACAAAAGCAAAGAACCAAAGAAAAACCCATCCAAAAAGCAATATAAGATCATACTTTCAAAATAAAAGTCTAAAAACAAAATGGTCTAGGTACCTAGGAAAAAGGAAAACAAGTTAAATGATGCATCTACATCTCAAAAATTCCAACCATCCACTTCCACCTCACATTCCCACTCTCTTCAAGAATCTCATATTCCATCCCACAAGAAAAATAAAAATCATAAAAATACTAAGTCTATGTGGGTACCTAAAGCACTTCATCACCCATCTCCTAAGAAAACATCTCCATTGCTTCATGCACCCCCTCCACATCAAAAACTTCAACGTTTATCACAGTGTGTGCAACCATTGGTCATGGTTCCTTTCAATTTCACAACAATTCCACATACCTCCATCTCCTCAGACTTCACTCATTATCCTACATATCTCCCCCATCACCTTCCTATGGTCCATGCTTTTGGATAAGCCTCTCATTCATCTCCTCTACATAATCCACATAATAATCCACCAATCCCTCCATAATCCACATCAATAATCCATCATCTACCTACTCCATCTCCCTTTCATGTCATCCCTTACCAACATCTATGAGCATAATGACATTTGACATGGTCCATGCGATGGCATCCATCTCTAGTGAGACTATCACCTTTCATTGAACTAGACACTTGAGTCCCTCCTATCCATATTCCCCTCCTCCTATACAAAAAAATAAATAAATAAATAAAAAGTCAAAAAAAAAGAAAGAGAGAAATCCCTTCATCCAATGGTGAAAACCTGGTAAACAGGCTCCCTGGATAAGTACCATGATGAAAACCTGGCAAACAGACATCATGTGTAGGTTGATCTTCTATGTCACTTACACTTGGGGGCATGTTGTCTCATCCTACCATATCATTTTTTATCCTATTATATCCTATCTTACCATCTCCTCTCCTACCATCTTTAGCCATCATACCCATATACTTATCATATTGAGTGCATTCATCCTCTCTTCCTCCTTTTGATCTTGATAAAAATATGGGGAAAAATGTTGAAACATGCTTTGGATATATTTTGATATACCTCATCCTTCCAAACAAGCCTATCATTATCCTAGTGTCATAAGCTTTGTCATGAAGAATCCTAAGTATTGTACCTAGAATGGGGCATGTTATTCCTATGCGACATAGTCTTTGGAGATCACATTATTTCCCTCTTATGATACATACATCCATTTCATTCACTATGACCTATCCTTTTTTATCCATCCATATATCATGAGTCTTTTGTCCCTTATCCTATCACCCACCCTTTCATCCATCAATCCTATCTATTTCCTTGCACCTAGACTTGGTTTTCCCTTGTCATTGGTATCTAGCAAAAAGGCTACCCAAATTTTCATCCATTGACATCTCAAAACATTTCAAAAATCCAAAAAAATCACATAGGCCAAAAATCCAAAAAAAATCAAATATTCCAAAAATCCAAAAAAATCAAAACATTTCGAAAAAAATCTTTAAAAAAATCAAAACATTTCAAAAATCCAAAAAATCAAAACATTTCAAGAATCCAAGCAATGAAATCAAACCAAATCACTTCAACGCATCAAGTCAACTTCTTCAAATCAATTTTTTCATCAAATTATCTAATCACATCGCTTCTTCTAATCAAATCCATTCTTTTAATCAATCACATCACTTCTTCTAATCAAACCCATTCTTCTAATCAATCTAATCATTATCATCAAATCAAATCATCTCTTCATCAATCCAATCAATTAAAATCATTCCAAGTAAATTATTCCTCAATTTAATTCAACAATCATCATCCAAATCTTCAAATCAAGCATCTTCAATCCTTCCAAGAAATAATCCAAATGCAAGTCAATCCTTAATCCATACCAATGAAGCTAATCAATCTTGCCAAATTATCCAATCACATCCTTTGGTCTTGATCCTAATCTTGTTGTAAACCCAATCAATCAGTCAATCA
Organism: Sequoiadendron giganteum; assembly: GCA_007115665.2. Classification (NCBI taxonomy): domain Eukaryota; kingdom Viridiplantae; phylum Streptophyta; class Pinopsida; order Cupressales; family Cupressaceae; genus Sequoiadendron; species Sequoiadendron giganteum. Next base: position 39,936,417 of record CM021105.1, read on the forward strand.
TCCTTGTGTTGATCTAGGGATATATTGTTCCCCGCAATGACAACACTATCATCATCATCAATCAATTAATCAATCATCCTCGTGTTGATCTAGGGATATATCGTTCCCCGCAATGACAACACTATCATCATCATCAATCAATCAATTAATCATCGGTTTACACCTTCACAGGGGCAATACCTTGTTTGTTTTTCTATCATTTGTGCATGCATGCTTGCTTGCTTGTGTGTGTTATCATTTTTATCTTGCATTGGCATCAAATCTGAATCACTCCCAGCTAATATTCATATCTTGTATCTAGACAAGGTTGTATTATGTTGGGGCATGAGACACATCATGACCTTGGTCCTTATACCTTGGTGCATAATGTCTAGTGCTTTATCAAACATATGATTGCTCACTTTATTGCAGCATAGCATGTCATTTTTCTTTTTCATCTACTTCTTATCTTGTATCGTTCATCTCATCCCTCCTTTATCATTTCATTCATTTCGAGAGAATATCCATGTTTATGCAACCCGCCTATCCTCTCAAGGGGGCATCATCATCATCATCATATCTTATATCATCATCCCATTTCTTCATATCTTTTCCATCATCATATTCTTCTGTCATCTCTTTCCTTCATTCATCATACTCCTCACTTCTTCAAGTGGTTGGGGCATCATCTTTTTTTCATCTATCAATACCTTAACTTCTTTGAAATGATGTTACTCAACATAAATTTCACCATCGCGAACATCATTTCAAAGAGGGGCAAAATGTAGACACCTAAAATTGTCCATGTCATAATATTACTTAGTCGATGCATGACCTTGTAAGACATTTTGTAATATTTTATCCTAGGTCATTACATTATCTAACTTATCTCATTTATTACACTTAATCATCTTCCCAATTAATTAGATAAATCTCATTTATTTAATTAATTCCCCCTTCACATGTTTAAAAATAATTCAAATTAAATATTTGAATTAATCTCTCACTTATTGTCACATTGCAACATGTGTCACATGACTACAACTCTTCACATGCACAAATAATTTAAATAATTTTATTATTTAAATTATGAGATCCTCTTTCAGCATCCTTACTCTACCAAAATTTCTTCTTATCTATCTATTTTTCTTCAATCATATTCATCTTATCATTATGCTGCGAAAATGAGCAATCAACATATCAAATCATTCAAACCTTCAAAATCATGCATGTGGAGAAGAGCAATGGAGATAAATCAATTCAAGCTTGGAGATTGGTTTGCATTTGCTTGTCCGTTTGATTTTCATGCTTGCTTGTACTCTATTGTGCTCATTAGGGTTTTGATATCTTATTATTCTACTTTTATATCTGATTTTCCCTAATTACATGAAGTGATTTGGTTTGATTTTATTGCTTAGATTCTTGAAATGTTTTGATTTTTTGGATTTTTTAAATGTTTTGATTTTTTTGGATTTTTGGAATATTTGATTTTTTTGGATTTTTTAAATTTTTTTTTTATTTTTGGATTTTTGAAATGTTTTGATTTTTTTGGATTTTTGGAATATTTGAATTTTTTTTGGATTTTTGGCCTATGTGATTTTTTTGGATTTTTGAAATGTTTTGAGATGTCAATAGATGACAATTTGGGTAGCCTTTGTGCTAGATACCAATGACAAGGGAAAACCAAGTCTAGGTGCAAGGATATAGATGTGATTGATGGATGAAAGGGTGGGCGATAGGATAAGGGACAAAAAGGCTCATTATATATGGATGGATAAAAAATGACAGGATGTATGCATGATAAGAGGGCAACGATGTGATCTCCAAAGACTATGTTGCATAGAAATAACATGCCCCAATCTAGGTACAATACTTAGGATTATTCATGACAAAGCTTATGACACTAGGATAATGATAGGCTTGTTTGGAAGGATGGGGTATATCAAAAGATATCCAAAGCATGTTTCAACATTTTGTTCCATATTTTTATCAAGACCAAAAAGAGGAAGAAAGGATGAATGGAATCAATATGATAAGTATATGGGTATGATGGATAAAGATGGTAGGTAGGAGGGAAATGATATGATAAGAAATGACACGATATGATAGATAGTGCAGATGAGCCAAAGTGCCCCCAAGTGTAAGTAACATAAAAGATCAACCTACACATGATGCCTGTTTTCCAGGTTTTCATCATGGTACTTATCCAAGGCACCTGTTTACCAGGTTTTCACCGTTGGATGAAGGGATTTCTCTTTACTCTTTTTTTTTTTTCTTT